>JARHVA010004069.1:1060000-1092500 GCA_037957365.1 Torreya grandis
CTAGAGCCAATCAAAGCCCCAAAACCCTTGCCACACTTCCTCCAGGTGAATCGCCCAACTCAAAAATTAATGGCAAAATTTTTAGAATTAAACCTTTGCTTTAACTCTCCAAAAATCCTTCAAACCCCTATGATTTATTATCAAATAAATAAATAATAATAATATATATATTTACCTTACTGAATTGAAGTCTAAAATCCCTCCAAAAGGTTCACTAACTCTTATAGCCCCACCTCAAAAATAAATATAAAATATTTATGAATATTTTATCCACCAATTGACCACCAAAATAGCCTTTTGTGATGCCCTAGGCAAGTTTGTTAGGGTGTGGAGCTAAAAGCTTCAACTATTGCAAACACGAAGAAGGGAGGTTGATGAAGATCTAGAAGTACCGACGTCGGCAACATGACCAACGTCGGTCATTACCAGTGCAGAAGGCAACCGGCATCGGTAGGAAGTCGGCCGACGTCGGTCAGCACCAGACAGACAGGGACCGACGTCGGTCGCCTGTGGCGATTCCAGAACTGTTGTTGACGAACAGTCAGTTAAGTGAAGCGAGTGTTTGCATGTTTAGGGGCTAATTATAGTCACGAGCTGCGTGTCTAATTATTGTAATTAGAGTTCTATTTTTGTAAGCATGGGATTCTATTTAAAGACCCATGAGGCATGTATTGTAAATCAAGCAAGCAAGTAAAGCATTGAAGTATTGAAGCAGGTCAAGGAGATCAGCTGAAGTATTCAAGGAGGGGATAACAACTCAGGTTGTTGAGTTGATTGTGTTGAGCAAGAGAGAGAGGGAAGAAGGTCTTGAGGTGTGGCAAGCCTTTGAGGGGGAGGAAGAAGTGGCATCTTCCTTATTGTATTTTCTTCTAGTAGTATTTAATACAAGAGTGTGTATTGTCTCTCAAATTCTTTGTTGTCTCAAGTTTCTAGTTACTTAATCATTCTGGTATAATTCCGTGTTTAATTGCTTATAAAAAAGTAATCAATTGTGCTTCCGTTGGATAAGGGGTTCCTAACAGTTGGTATCAGAGCTACGGTTTGCAGGGAGCAGGTTATTGTTTGTTGATTACAGGTCATTCACAGGGTTTCTGATTGAGTGGGAGT
The DNA here is from genome assembly GCA_037957365.1 of Torreya grandis. NCBI lineage: Eukaryota > Viridiplantae > Streptophyta > Pinopsida > Cupressales > Taxaceae > Torreya > Torreya grandis. The sequence continues at coordinate 1,061,108 of JARHVA010004069.1, forward strand.
TTAGCAATGGCAGAAGAAAGTAAGCTACGAATGGAGAAGTTTAACGGCAAGAATTATCAACATTGGAGGATGCAGATAGAAGATTATTTGTATCAGAAGGATTTGTACTTATCATTGGGTGGGGTTGCATGCAAGCCCACAAATATGAAGGATGAAGAATGGAGTGTTCTTGATCGGAAGGCTCTCGGTTCCATAAGGTTGAGCCTTGCATCGTCTGTGATTTCCAACTTATCACAGTGCAAGACAACGGAAGAGTTGATAAAATCCTTGGCAAATTTATATGAAAAGCCCTCGGCTTCTAATAAGGTATTTCTTATGAAGCAGTTATTTACTTTGCAAATGCAGGAAGGTGGATCGGTACATACTCATCTTAGTGATTTCCATGGTTTGGTAAACCAGTTAGCTTCAGTCAATATTGTTTTTGATGATGAAGTAAAGGCTCTCCTGATTTTATGTTCTTTACCTGAAAGTTGGGATAGTTTGGTTATGGCAGTAAGTAATTCTGCATCTGCTTCTAAAATCTTAAAAGTTGATGATGTTGTGAGTGTGATCTTGAATGAAGAAATACGCAGGAGAAGCACAGGTGAATCATCAGGGAATGCTCTAAGTGCAGAAAGCAGGGGAAGGCAAAGAGAGAAGATAGAGCAAGGGAAATCAAGGTCAAAGGTGGGAAGGAGATTCGAGTCCAGAGGTGTTACCTGCTAGTTTTGTGGAAAGAGAGGACACACAAAGGAGTGTTGGTTGAGGGATAAAGAGAATCAGCATGAAGGTAATAAAGAAGCAAAGGATGCAAATATTGTGGTACAGGACGCTCTCATACTTTCTTTGGATAGTCAGGTAGGATCTTGGGTTTTAGATTTTGGTTCTTCTTTTCATGCATCCCCAAACAGAGATTTGTTCCATAAGTATGAACAGGGAGACTTTGAAGTGCTTTATTTAGGGGATGGTACGCCTTGTCAAATAGTTGGCAAAGAGAAAGTGCAGCTGAGATTGCAGATGGACAACACATGGGTGTTGAAGGAGGTCATGCATGTCCCAGTTCTGAAGCAGAGTTTGGTTTTTGTAGGAAGGTTGGGTGATGAGGGATGCACAATAACCCTCACAGCAGATTCTTGGAAGGTTACCAAGGGAGCACTTGTTTTAGCAAGAGGTAAGAAAGTAGGTACTCTTTATCTATCTACTTGTATTACTGATTCTACTTCTGGTTTATCTACTTCAGCTGTAGATTCAAAGATGTGGCTTAATAGGCTTGGTCACATGAATAAGAAGGGAATGGACGTTCTTGATTCGAAAAGTATGTGTTTAGATTCAGAAAGCATAGATAGAGTTCATTGCAGAAAAAGGAAATTTGATGCTTTTGACAGGAACAAAGAAGCCTTGGTGTTTATGGAGGAGATGAAGGACAGAGATCAGTCACAGGGGCTGAATAATTCTGAGCAAGGTAGTATGGACAGAGGTTTGATCCAAGATGAGCTCACGAATGAAGATTTTATCACTTACAGGAACACACAGACACCGATGTCGATCACTTGGGACCGACGTCAATCAGACAGATACCGACATCGATCATGTGCAGACCAGCAGGGTCGGTAGAGTCAGGCAGAGAAGTCCAACGTCAATCAGGCAGGAACCGACATCGACAGAGGGGACACCGGCGTCGGCCACGGAAATGATGTCGGCAGTCAGGGTCAGTGCAGGGAACCAACATCGGTCGGAAGCAAACTAGGAGATGGCCGAGATCGATCACTGGAACAGATGTTGGGTGGACAGCAAGCTGTCAAGGAGTCTCAAACGCCCATATGGAGGTCAGAAAGGGTAAGTGAACCTCATATTCATTGTTCACCTTCTTTATATTGCTTACTGATGGTCAAGAACTAGGAAGATGGAAGAAGCAATGCAGGTAGAATCCAGAAATAGTGGGAGCTTGGCATGGATGAGGAGTGTGAGTCCTTGGAGAAGAACCAAACAGGTATTTTTTGGTGGAGTTGTTAGCTGGAAGAAAGCACTGGATGAGGGATGGATTCCCATGTTAGAGAAGAGAGTGAATGTTCAACTATTGCAGACACGAAATAAGAGGTTGTTGAAGATCTAGAAGTACCGACGTCGGCAGCATGACCGACGTCGGTCATGACCAGTGCAGAAGGTAACCGACATCGGCAGGGAGTCGGCCAACGTCGATCAGCACCAGACAGACAGGGACCGACGTCGGTCGCCTGTGGTGGTTCCAGAACTGCTGTTGATGAACAGTCAGTTAAGTGAAGCGAGTGTTTGCATATTTAAGGACTAATTATAGTCACGAGCTGCGTGTCTAATTATTGTAATTAGAGTTCTATTTTTGTATGCATGGGATTCTATTTAAAGACCCATGAGACATGTATTGTAAATCAAGCAAGCAAGTAAAGCATTGAAGTATTGAAGCTAGTTACTTAATCATTCTAGTATAATTCTGTGTTTAATTGCTTATAAGAAAGTAATCAATTGTGCTTCCGTTGGATAAGGGGTTCCTAACAAAGTTGCCCAAGAAGAATAAATTTGCCAATTGATCCTTCAAATCCTCAAGGGCCTCCGTATAGTGAAACCCTCTTAAGAGGTGTCTTCTACTCCACCCAAACAAGACACCACCTAAGCAAATGGCTCTAAACTGCATGAATAAGCTCCCAATGCAAATCGTTACTCTCCAAAACCTGCAATTTCTCCAAAAACTAGCTTTCGATAGAGTTTGAAAAATTTCTTAATGTAGGTGGTATCCAAAAACACCCTTGTAGATCCACTTGCATGTAAACATGTAATTTTGAAGCTCAACTACAACCCTTGAATAGTGTTGTTTAAATAATAGGAATGGAGGTTTTCATCTCCAAACCCTTGACACTTCTTGAAGATTTTCATCTTCAAGATGTGGTAATCAAGCTTGACATACTTGATCAAAGATTCCAAATCGATATTCGACATACCTTCCAAATGATAACATATTTTTTTTTATATCCCTTTTAGAAGATACCTCTCCCTCTCAAAACTTTAAGAGGATATTCTTTATAATTATCCATTTGACACATAAGTGCCCATGACCCTCAAAAGGGCCCCAACTTAAGTGGAACTCAAATTAGATTAATATTATTACTTTATATTCAAGTGTTTAAAAATACCTTTATTTTAGTAATAATATTATTTCAATTTCAAAAATGGGGACATTACAATTCTTCCCGCCCAAAATTGCTTATCCTCAAGCAATCGCAATATCCAAAGAGGTGTCCCCATACACCTTATGATGCAATGTCTTCTTGTAATCCCCTCCCATGGAAGAGAAGTTTTGAACTTAAATCTAAACCTGTGTTTTGGGGGCTGCCCCCAAGTGTTCCAAGTGTCAAAAGAGTCATCCAATGACTTCCAATGTCCCCATGCCAATAATTATTTCAATATTGAATGTTGTATGATGGAGTCCATAGCAATACCAAGCCAATTATTGCACTTGGAAAGGGTCTTCTTGTTGCCCTATATGTAGTAATTTGCTTGTACTATCCTTAAGGAAATTGAACAATTAAGGTTAAGGCCACCAATTACCTTACTAGTTCTTTCACACCATGAAGGAACCTCCCAATCTTGCAAGAATTAACCAAATGAATCATTATTCATAACATACCTTGAAAATGTCTCACCTCTATATGTAACACTTCATGAAGAGTTCTCTTTATGTACAAAGTGAAGCCCATGCAAGGCTCCCCTTTCTCATGGCTTACGTGCAAGTAAGTGATCAAGTGGTCGTCAAGGGTGTTGGTGTGAACATGGTTATTTTTTGTCTAGTTCCACCGTCAGGTGTGAATAGGGTTATCTCTCTAACCGGTTTCACTAGTTAATTCTATTCACATCTTATTTAACTAGGTTTACTTAGGTGTTTTGAAAGATTGTCTCACCTCATAGGATCATGACAGTTGTCAAAATCTTGTGCAAGTTTGGTGAAAGGTATTTAGTATAAATAGCCCCTATGTAAGCTTATTTTGTTGAATCAAATGAATGAATTAATTAATATATTTGTTTTGCACATAAATTTCGCATTTAGATGAGAATACAATCTATTCTTATCATTCTCATTCCTGAGTTTGAGTACTTTATTATAATTGTTATATTCTAGCCTAATCTTACATGGTACTAGAGCTAGTTAAGGTATGTAACATAGCTAAGGAGGATTATCAATCTGTTAATTTCTCCCACTATCAAATATGCTCTTCTCTTGCATCGATAGGATGGTCCTGAGAATCAAAAAGATTTGAGAGGAATAACCAAATAATGGCGAGAGCTTCCTTTGAGTGTTTCAGTTGCAGGTTCTTTTTGGCATTTTTAGAAGCATGTCGAAGCTCACCATCACATTTATAATATCTTGTAGCACTCTCAATTTATTCCAGTTGAGCATTGGAGGCTCCATCATCAGGTGGTTTTAGCAGCAGTTCTTCATGCATCTGGCAAATTAAAGGAGTGAGAACTACCGAGGCATAATATAAGGTTTTTTGGTTCTGACTTTTTATGAGTTGGTCGATCGCATAACCAATGGTTGATTTACTTCAAAGTTTAAGCCTCCATAGTTTGAGATTTGGTGAGTCCCCGGTGGAAGAGAAACAGCCTCCCTATTTTTATTTTTTAAAGTGGTGTTTTATTTTTTTATTATTTAAGTCTTTTAATTGAGAAGTTCATAATAATATAAACATTTAGATTACAGTACTTTTCGGATTAAGTAGTGATTATACAGGAACATTTTTTAATTAAAATTATCAAAAGAATTATTTGTAATTTCATTCATTCAATTTTATCTATCAATTTTCTTTTTTAAAGGTATAACAAACTAACATCTTTATTAATTGGGCTGCAATTCTTTTTATTAATATAAATCATTTTTAAGACTATTACACAATTAAAAAATTATAATTACACCCTCCCTACTTTAAATCATTATATAAAAATATCATTAACCCTAAAATATTATTTAAGATAAAAAAAATTATTTGAAATAAAAATTATACTTTTCTTTAAAAACACAAACAAAATCCATTTTAATTTCTATAAAAATATACATCAATCACTTTATTTTTTTAATCCTAAACAATGAAATATACTTTATGTATTTTTGATCAATAGATATAATCATATATTTTAAATTAGGAAATCATGTTAAGACAACTAGCTGACGCAAGCAAAAAGTTTTGATACACTGTAATTTAATTGAGAGAGGAGAACCACATAAAACTTGAGTTTACCCTTAAAAGAAAGTTTTATACAATAATTTATAAACAAGCAAGCAAACCCTTCTAGATTTTAGATTATATTCTGATCTATCATATCTATAATCACTCTATGACTTGTAGCATTGCATTTATACTTACGCTGCAAGACGGACGAAAACCCCAGGCCATCCTTTTATGGTAGTCGCTTGAACGTTTGCATTCCCACGTAACTACAATGGCAATCACATAAGCAGCGCATAAATGTACACAGGCTTCCAACCTTAACTTCCGAGAGGAAGACATTTGAGAACTCCGTTTCTCCTGCAAACCAGGTGAATTCTAATAAGATAGATTGATCGATGATTATATTTTATGATAAAGGATGTTTAATCTATGATACAATCAAACATATAATGTACTCAGATATTTTTACCAGATTCATATGAAACTGATATGCTTTTATGCCCAGCGTACCTGCTTGCACAAACAAACTCAAAATTCCAACCAAAACCAAAACATACAGTGGCTTCGGCATTTTGTAAATCACAGGAATTGAAGTCCAAACAATAGCTTGAAAAGAGGGGGAAATGTAAACTTCCAACATGGAAATAAATTAAATAGGTAAATGAATGATTTTGAAAAAAATTATTAAATATGTAATAGATAAACTAGGTAAATGATCCTTTTGGCGGATTCTAAGGTGGAAATCAATTTTTTTTGGGGCTAGATTCTACTATGGTGTCATACATGAAGTTATTACTTCCATTACCAATGACTTAAAACATCATAAATTATTTTTATTTTTATTTATTTTGAAACATGTTTTATTAAATTGAAAATAATTTTACGGAGAAAAATTTATAATTTAAAAAAATATATATAAAAATTTATGTATTAAATTTATTTCAAAAATAATAATTAAAAAAGAAACATCTATTAAAACGTATAATCATTTTTAGTAAGATATATTAAGTGGTCAAATTTTTAACTTCTAATGCCCTTCAAAAGTTTTTTTAATTAAATGTTCTTCAAAAGTTTTTTAGTTAAAGAAATAAATATAATTTGAAAATATAAATAATCATTAAAGTTATATAAAACTATTTAAAAAAATTTAAATCAAAAAATTATTCAGAAATTTGAATTTTATATTAAATAATTTAAAAAAATAAAAATTAATATATGTTCAATTAATTAAAATAGTATTAGAAATTAAAAACCACTGATTATTTGAAAAGAAATTATTTGCATATTTAGTGAAAGTTTTGAAGAGGGGGTAATACTTATATGTATTGAGGGAATGAAAGTTTGAAAGAGAATGGGTTAATATTTGGTTTTTAATTAAGATGGTGTGAGAAGTTAAGAGTCATTTATTTTTTCAAAATAAGCAATTTTTGTTATGTAATTGAAGGCTAAAATTCAAATTTTAATTAGATTTTAGTTTTTCTTCTTATGTATTTATGATATTATTTTTTATGTAGGAAACATGACTTAGTATTTTTTATAAGATAACTTATATGTGACAGGACATGTGCATATAAATATCAATTTTAAAATAAAGTGAGATTAATAGTTGTTCAATTTGTATGACGTATAAGGTGCCGTAGCATTAGAAAACTATTCATATATTTTACCACCTTTTTTTTTTAATTAATAATAATCACATGGAAATGGAACTATTGATATTTGTATTATGTGTGAGTTGACTACTTTGATAACCCTAGTAAATATTAATCAATCCAAGGGTGGAGGCACTTTCAACTTCATATAGAAGGTCATATGTTCGAGTCTAAAGGGGTTCATATAAATGAAAAAATATTCCTTATGTGAACATCCACAATTGAAGTATAATTTAGATTTTTGTTTAAAAGTGACCTAAAAACTACTTTTATATTTTACCTTATATTTTTAGAGGCCGTCTTGAAATAACATAAACACATACATGAATCGAAATAACTTCCTGAAAAATTAAAAATATAATTAAAAAGGAATACGAATAACAATGACATGATTGAGTTTAACTTAGGTTAAAAGTAGTTTACACATACTACATTGATTAGAAGTTCTAGTCCATGAATGTCATCAATTTAGTTGTTATCAAAAATATTTTGGTTCTTATCGATAGAAACACAAAAGTTGGTAATTTTATTACTGAGAATCTAACTAATGATTCTTTTATGTTTGTGGATCAATTTCTAAATGAGATAGTTTAGATGCATGGCATGCCAGAAGTCATTATCTCTAATAGAGATAAGATGTTTGCTTCTAGGTTTTTCAAAACATTAACTGCATCCTTTGGAACCTGTTTAAATTTCATTTCTTCAAATCCTCTGAAAATAGATGGATAAACTAAAAAGACTCAATTAAATTGTTGAAGACATGATAATGATGTATGTGATGGATAAACAAAACAACGGACAATATTTTCAACATTAAGTTCTGTGTGCATATAAAAATTGTTATCATTGTGTTATTGATATGACATCATTTAAAGCATTATATGGGCATCAATGTAGAAATCCTCTTAATAAAGATAGTCTAGAAAATAGAGCCATTGTTGGCCCTAATATTTTATAAGAGTATGAAATTTAAATGACTACGATTTACTAAAATCTGAAGGCCGATTGAAATAGGTAGAAGAGTTATGTGATTTAAAAAGAACTCTATGTGAATTTAGTGTCATTGATACAGTATTTTTATATGTTAGACAAAATAAAATTTCTATTAAGGAAGGAAAATCCTCCATGTTGGATACTCATTTTACTGGACCCTTTGACATTCTAATGATAATTAGCCTTATTTATTATTGAATAGCCCTTCCTCATTCTCTTTCTATGATTCATGATGGGTTACACATTGCTTTATTAAGGAATTATATATCTAATCGTTATCATATTTTAGATTGGAATGATATTTAGGTTTTGGAAGAGGAAAAAATGTAGTTATAACTAGTGAAAATCTTGGATGATCATAGCATTAAACTACAAAATCAAAACATTTCTCAATTTTTTGTTCAATGGGATGCATTGACTGAAACGAATGCTACTTGGGAAGATGATCTTATTTTTCAAAAATATTGCCTTTGGATATTTTAGTCACTAGGATAGCTCCTTTCTGAGATGGGGAAGATGTCATGACCCCAAATTATGTTGATCTGATTTCTTGTGCAGCACTGGTTAGTTACTTGTATTATTGTTACTTACCATGTTTTTCTAGTTATTATTTTTTAGCATAATTATTTGGTTTTATGGATTTTTAGCTCATGTTGATTTGGTGTATGTTCATATTTTATACTTTTATTAAAATATGAAATAATGACGTTATGATGTAATGAAAATATTATATTTTATATATTATCATTCTTGCATTATTATTTATATTATGTTGGTTTGAGAATTGTTGATATGTTGCTAGTTTAGTTGTGAAATTTATTAACACAATCATGGTTATTATTCTATCCAAATACTATTAATGGATCATTTTGATGGTTGTAATAACATGAAAATAATGAGTTAGGCTAGATGTAAAAGTTAATGGTAGTGGATAAGGGAAGTATAATAATGAGATAATTTAAGCTTGTGATGTTTTATCATTGATTTTGTTACCTATTTTGATTCTCCTGCTTGGCTAACAATTTTGTTTCATATTCATGATGGAATTTGTTTTCTAATTTGATAAGTTGGTGTATTGCCTAGTATATGTGTTTCAAATGGTTTTTTATGATTACTTGGTGTTGTTGTGGTTGATTTATCTAGTGGGACCTTGTACTTTGACTAGGTCAAAGGGTGATTATTAGTTATGATTATATATGATTCACCTAATAATTTATGTGGCATTTGATATGATTGTGACCCTCAAAAGTAAATTAGGGCATTATTACCCGATATACAAAATCAACCCATCATGAAGCTTCAAGGTTCTTCAATTTTTGGTCATTTTGAATTGGTATGGAGGTCATTTTGTTTGAAATACCTAACTATGTGATGTTATAATTATGGTAAAAAACATGGAAATTTAAAGATCAAATATGGAAATGTAGTTAAATTTTTACTACATTTCTTTTTGAAAAATAGTGGTTGGCCCACACATTTAGTGGTTCATGTCAAGGATGTAGGAGAATAAGTAGTTCCAAATAGTAAACAATGGAGTTATTTAGGGCCCAAATTGTGAAAGAGGAAAAAAGCAAGTTTTCTCTTCTTGTGGCTATGGTTTTCTTGTGCATTTTGGTTGAAAAAACAAGTGGTTTCTTTGGTTTTGTGATATTGCTTGAAACTGTAATGATAGTTTTTTAGGAGTTTTAAATTTTTTTTAAAAAAGAGAGACTAAAATAGGTTTTATAGTCATGTCTATTCCACTATAAATTTAATGAGTTGTGTTACAACTATCTTCTTGATGGCTAGTTATTACATTTTGAGATGTATTCTTTTTGTTTTGTATCATATTGATTTGAATATTGTTGATTATATTATCTTCGGTATTTCACTTTGGTTACACAATACAAACCTTATTTTTATGATTTATTCTCATTTACTACAAAAATAGTGAAAACCCTTTTAAGGACAAGGCTCTATTTTTTAAATCTTCAGTTTTCACATATACCTTTCATAGTGATAGTTTGAAATGTGTTATTATAGTCATGAGTCTTTATGTATTATTTTTAGTGTTATTACATCACTAAGTTATTATGGTTATGGGTTTTATACACTCTTTCATAATTGATATTATGAATTTTATAGTTGTAATCATGGCTTTGATGAATTTTTTTATAGTAATTATTAAGTTTGTATAATCTTATTTTAGACTTATTGTTTTAAATTATTTGGTGAGAAATCAACATGACATTTCAAAGGATTGATAGTTATAAAATAAATTTGATATGAGTGCCTTTTGGTTTGAATAGAAAAAAATGTCTTTTCAACTTTGTAAGAGTTTTTTATTCTTGGTTAGTAGTTGGCATAATTGATACTTGAAGAGAGATATATAATTTTAGGTTCTAAAGTTCTGTATATTACAATGTTTAATGTATTAACCTTTAATGCATAATTTTAGACAATGTTTATTCATGTTATCTCATGTGTTTGCAATTTGAGGTTATTTGAGTGTGGTCTGCTACTTTGGGCCATCAATTCCACCAACACTCTACTGGCATCATTATCAGGGACTTAAAAGTTATGGTAAATTAACATCTACTAAATTATTACAAATATCTATTAATTTGTTCATGTTTTAATGTGATTTTCCCTTTTAAATGTTAATTTAAAAATTTTAGTATCTTTTCTTTCATATCTCATCATTGAAATTAGTAAAGTATAATTTCAGTAGGTATTACAACATATTTTTAAACTATTATGTTCTATAAGTTTGATTATAGTGGCGACTCCAACATATCACCTAGTTTCAAGGAAGATTAGTGCCCATTTTTAATATCTTCATTTCAAATTTGATTTTTATTCTATTTTCAAAACTAGAAGGACAAATATCATCCTTTAAAGGTGACTCGACAAAGCATCTTACCTCACCCTTAAGTATTCATCAAAGAATAAGTTGACAAATTTGGAGGCCAATTGAAGGACAAAGTTCAACAACAAAAGAGTCTTTGCACTATCAAGTTTATGGTACACTTGAAATTTTGTTTATTGAATATCCTATTACTGAATATTATTATAGTTCTCTTGATCACTCAAATCCTTTCAGATCAATTTATTACCCAAGACCTTCTTGACTACCAAAATCTCCTTCTAAGTTGGATCCACAAAGTCCACCTCACTCACTCCCTCATAGCCCTTTGTCATCTGATCTTGAACCCACCATTGAACAAGTCATGAGGCACAAAAATCAAGATGAGAACGAGCATCCTACATTTAGAATTCCTAGATTTAGATGAGTTAACTTTAATGAAATTAAATGTTATCCTAATGAAGTCTTGAATGAAGTAAGGAACCACCTTCCTAAGCTCTAAGGGAATAATGCAGTGACTGGTGATCAATATTTGAGGGCTTTTCACATTATCCTTGAAAACTGTGAGGTTGAGAGCGAGGATGTTTGCATTAAGTTGTTTGTGCACACGCTTGAAGAAGATGATCATGAGTTGTTCACTTCCCTTCCTTGTGGATGCATTGATTATGTGAAGAAATAAATAACATTTTTAAAATTTAGTATGGTGATAGAATTGATCCTAGGTTCCTTCTTTCTAAATTTGAAAACATAAAGAAGAAACCTAATGAGTGTGTGCAAGATTTGAATACAAATTTCAATAAGACTATGATGAGGTTGCCTGAAAATCTTAGACCTAGTGATACATCTTATATTATTAAATACTATGATGCATTTCACATGAAGGCTATATACTACATTAGGCATAAGGCTCCCATGAAACTGAGATTGGCATTCAATATCGCCATCCAAATTGAAAACAACATAAAGACTATGGTTAAACCTTTAAACAAATGGTTTGATGTAAAGTTGGTTAATATTGAAAAAACTTAGTCCAATAAAACAACTAACTTTGAGGATGTTGTGAAAATCTTGGCCTCCACTACCAAGGAAATGTCATACAACTTGGATAGAGTTGAGAAGGGGGTACCTCATAGGTATACAAGTTAGGAGAGAAATTAGAATCAGATTCAAGCATAAGGGAGATCCCTTTTGCACATTAGATATAATGATAGAGGGAAGAGGCATGCCTATGATGAAAGAAATGATATAAATCAAAATCAAGGTGTTGGAAAGGAACATCATGATCTATTGATGAAGAAAATTAAACATAAAATGCTTTGAATGTAATATTCAATAATCTGATTCTATTATTGAATAGCAGTGGTTGAATATATATAAAGTAAGAAATAGTTATTCAGTTAAATAACTTGTAGTGTAACTAGAAATTGTAACACATAACCACTGCACCTAATCACTTAACTCGTTATAATAGATTGTTGAATTAAATCTAACTAAGCACTACTCATAATGCTAACAATGTAATATCAAAATTTTACAACATTCCCCCCTTTATTATATTGTTTTTATAAACATCATATTTCCTAATAGTCATCCCCCCTTTATTACAAACACTATAAAAATATTTACTCTCTGCTAGCTTGATCACATGCTCAGGTGGAATGCCATTTTTGTGGCTTCAAGGTATTGGTGTTACCTTGGTTTTTCTTTAAAAGATTACCAAAAACATAGAAGTGATAGGAACACTTCTCTTAATTAACATCTTTGGTGGTTTCTTAGATTATGAGGATTACCACAAACCCATATGGTTTTCTATTGTAGGTTGACCATGAACATGGAGTGTTATAGGAGGTTTCTATTGCACGTTGGTGGTTTCTCAGATTACCACAAACTCTTTTCCAAGAACTAAGTGCTAATTTAGTGCTTTTGATCCCCACAACATTCTTTTTTAGGAGTTACCAAATTGGAAAATAATGCTCAGTACTTTATTGAAAAATAAATTGTAAAACATAAACAAACACACCAAAATTTGTCACCATAGCAATGGTGTGACCCCATTGTAGGAAACTCATGAGAAGATGTTAGTTATCCTCTAGCCTCCGTGTATCCTCCAACCTCTAGTAAAAGAAGCTGCTTCACTCAGTCGATGTCTCGATGAAGCTCAAATGTATGTCATTCTTGTTGATAGGAATACTTTCCACATAGTTTTGACATATTGGACTTCGGACATTAGGTTAACCTAATAATTCATCCCTTACAATGAGAAAATCTAACATTTATAACTTTATTAATTTTGACAACATACTTGACTTAAGCCAACACTTTCGATTTTAACTAATGACTCATAAAAAGAAAACATGACTTTTAAAATTTTGGCACTACTAAACTTTTAACAAACCTATAAAAAGACTTTTAAAATGGATAAATCAACTATTGATTCAAAACTTTTACTTATAACTCATTCTTGGTTTTTTTACTTTGAATTTGAACAAACATATCCTAAAACTATAAATAAAAATGACAAAAGACTATAAATAAAAATTTGACAAATATAAACTAATAACTCAAGACTCTTTTATTTATTTATTTATTTTGATGATACATAATTTTCATTAAAACTTAACTAAATCTATACTTATCATGACTATACAAAACCTAAAGACCATATAATACTGACACTAATTTACATGATTATTTAGATGGAGACATAAAATATATAAAAAAAGAGACTCGCATTTTATCCCTCTAAAGTAGATGGTGTGGTTGAGATGGATTTGAAAAATGTGTCGATTCATGAGATTTGGAGGATCTGTATCACACTAAGAAATCATCAAAAGAAGAGGACTTTTACATCACCATACTTCTACTCTTTGTTTAAACCATCAGTGAAGAATTTGGAAGGTGAGTCTTCAATGCAATTTGGTGGTCAATAAAATTGAAGGAGATCATCCACTTTACTATTGCTTGAGCATAGGCATGAAATGTTACTTTGCCTAATACCCTTTATATAAGTAAAATGAAAAACAACCCTAATTAGGGTTCCCTAGTTTAACAATGAGAATTGGATCTAGACTTTGTGTGCAGTGTCATGTGGTTGGCATTTTGATATTTATCATAATATGTCATGCATCTTTTTCGATGAAGTGTTAAATGCATGGAGGGGTAGTCAACACTCAAAGGCAATCTATTCTATATATCAACTCTCATGGTGGACTACAATCTCTTATACATATCGACTCTCATGCTGGACTGTTAGCTCTAATACCAATGAAGTAAATTAAACACTAAATGCTTCAAATGCAATATTGAATAATCCAATTATATTATTCAATAGTAGTGGTTAAATATATACAAAGTAGAAAATAGTTATTTAGTTGAATAGCTTGTAGAAACTATAACACATAACCACTACACCTAATCACTTAACTAGCTATTATAGATTTCCCAACTAATGCTAACTAAGCACTAATCGCTATGATAACAATGTAATATCAAATTTTGCCAACAATTGAATGCTAAATTAAATGCTTTATATTATTATTTTGACATTTATTTGTGTGATAAATGATTCCTTCCCCATCCTCATAATATTGTTAAACAAATTAATGAATATGTAGAGGAACCTGAGTCTGTGTCTAAAGATGATGAGAGTTTGTTATTTGATTGTCAAGTATCCTGGAAAAAAAATGTCTACCTCCTAAGAATTTTTGAGTGCTACTATTGTTGATTAGTTTTGGAGTGCAGTAAAAAAGGTATGTCTCCCAAATTCTAAAGTTGTTTGTGAAGGTATGTGTTACTACACAATCATATTAATTACTTGATCATGATTTTAAATTATTACATTCAATGATAATTAATAAAAATTATGGGGTAATTCCTTTAGTTGAGGATAGGTAACTTCTAATTAATGTAGTAGTTACCCAAGAGAAAGAATATAGTCTGAGAAGTAGGCAACAAGTGTTGCTCTTCATGAGACTACCCTTATAAATCCAAGGGTAGGGGATGCAAGTAAGGAAGTTAAGAAAAGTACAATAGTCCCAAATTCTTCTAAACTAGCACTTTCTCCCAAGTTATCAAACTAAGAGGTGATCTAGCCAAGAATAGAGTACCTCTATTATTTAGTATCCATAAGGGTGTGAATTATTTTTAAAAAAATCCACCTCTAAAAACTACTATTAAACATGTAATTTCATCCAACTTATTTCATCTATGACATAAAATCATGCTAGTCTAGTTGAAGGTGTTGTCACCATTCCTCCTAATACTCTTATTCCTCAGTATAGCATGTGTGATAAGGCTCAAGTGTTAAGTCAATTGAAGATCATCGTGCCACTTATTGAGTTATTGTGAATACCTAAACATAGGAAGAGGGAATTTAAATATTTTGAATTTGGTGAAAATATAATTGTAAATGAAATGACTTCACCCAAAACACTCCTAGAAGATGATGAAGAATTAGATGAGGTTATTGAACCAACCTCAGAGGTTTATTTAGGGACTTCTATAATAGAAAGTTAGCTAGGTGTTGATCCATTTTATGCAACTCTATTAATTAATGGTTTAATTATTCATAAATACATGTTTGAGATACAAATACCCCTTGCCCATTATGAATAACCTGATGTAATTTTTTATAGGATCATAGATGTTATCCACATTATATGGGTTCTCAAGGTATAACCAGGTTGTGGTGAAGGAATTTGAGAGACCCAAGACTACATTTATAATACCTTAGGGCATGAATGTTTATATGCAGATGAATTTTAGGTTAGTGAATGCAGTTGTAATGTTTAAGAGAGTTATGGATGTCTCATTTGTAAGGGTAATTAACAAGTTCATTATTATGTATAAGGATGACATTACGGTGTACACCAATAATAGAAAAGAACATTTCGAGCATCTAGAGAAAGTATTTAGTAGATGTAGGGCAGTTAGAACTTTCCTTAATCTTAAGAAATGTTAATTATAATTGTAAAAATCTAATTTTTTGGGACATATAGTGTCTAAGGATGGTCTCATGATACATCCTGAAAGAGTGGAATCCATTGACAAAGTACCAAAAAGGAAATCTAGTCCTTTTAGGTAAATTAATTTTGTTAGAAGGTTTGTGTCCATATTTGCAGAGATTACTCTATCTATTATGTACATGTTGAAGAAATACCAAACCATCAAGTGGGAGGAAAATACCATGCAAGTTTTAATGACATAAAAAGAGCCTTGAAGTTTGCCCTTGTCTTGGCTACCCTTGATTACACTAAAGCATTTTAAATATTCTCTTTTGCATCCCAGAAGACTCTTGATGTTTTTCTCATAAAAAATAATGATCATGATCATCCTATAGATTTATTTAGTAAAGCTATGAAAGGTTATGAACTAAATTATACCATCATGGAAAAATAAGCTTTCACTCTCTTGAAAGTTGTTAAGATGTTCAGATATTATATTCTAATTTTAAAGATTGTTTCATACATCCTACATATGATGGTGAAAGACATCTTGACTAAGATTGAAGCTTCCAACAAGAGATGTAAGTGGGTCAATAAGCCACAAGAGAATAACATGGATATTTAGACCACCAAGTTAGTGAGAGGGATGGGTCTAGCCAAGATTATGGCTAAGACTAGTTTGCAAGATGTTGAGGTAAACACTATTATTTTTAATGTTGATGATTATTTGAGTCAAATTAACATGTCTCCATGGTATAAAGACATTGTTTATTACTTTCAAAATATGAATTGTCGCCTTGACTTGGATAAGAACAAAAGGGGAACTCTCAAACTCATTTCCCAAAAGTATGTTTTGACTGAAAATGGATTGGCATGGAAGAATCTAGATGGGGTTCTTCTAAGATGCCTGATAAAATAAAAAACTATAGATTTGATTGAAGATTACATAGTGGAGTATGTGGTGTTTAATTCACACCTAATGTCATAACTCATTAAATTATGAGAGTAGGTTATTGGTGGATATCACTATTCAAGGATGTTGCTAAAAAAATAGAAAGTGCAAGAAGTGTCAGTGCCTTGATAGAAGGTTGAAACCTTATGGTTATCTTCATTTACATCCTATAGTGGTTGAAGGCCCATTTAGATAATGGGGAATGGGCATCATTAGGGAGATCACTAATTTTTTGAGCATTGGATATAGGTGGATATTGGTTGTAACCAATTACTTCACAAAATGGGTTAAAAGGGTCCTTAAAAAGAAGGATACATAAAATGATATTATGGAATTTTAGTTGAATTAGATTATTTGTAGATTTGGTGTGCCTATCAAGGTAATTTATGTTAATGCCATGATTTTTAGAGCTAAGCCTTTGGTAGCATTGTGAAAAGAGTATGGGATCAAATTACACTTTGATTTTGATTTATGAAAAACCTATGAAAATTTTGTTTCTATTAACATTCAACATCTTCATGTTTTAGTGACATTATATGTTGTATGGTAAATAAATACCCTGATGGAAGTTTCACGGCTGCATACAAGCTTTTAGAGTTGTAAAGTGTATGTAAAATTATGATGGAGGTTGAGAGGAGAAATGCAAATTCAAAATTTTAAATTTTCTAATGTGTAAATTGCATTGAAAAGTCCCTAACCCACAACTCAAATTGAATGGGCATGTTTCAATGTGTGAACCACCCATAAAGGCATCCCACATGGAGGTTAGTAGAGGAGCACTTTTTGAATGGGCTCCTAGTGAGAGATAATTATTGCCCATGTTGAGGAGGTCCATGTTAGAGTAAGGGTTTGCAGAGTTTCAAAATAGCTCATGGCATTGATAAGACCCACATGGAAACAAAAATTTGTAAAATTTGATCCCACATCATAAATAACCTATCCATGTGGAGGGTCAAATAAATAAAATAAGGTGTTAAAATGATAAGGCTTAGGAAATGCATGGGAAGTTAGCAGAGTTTTAAATTTAAAAAGGAAGTTTTAGATTTGTAAGTTAAAACTAACATGTTGAATTTCGGAACCCATAGACTTAAGAGTGGTAGAATTTTCAAGTGCAAATGCAAATTTGTAATTGTAAATTTTCAATTTGCAAAATGGCTTCCCATTTTTGATGGTGAGAATTTTACTGATGAAAACACTTTAAAAATGTAAATCTCAAAAATAAAATGTGTAAATTGTATCTAAGGACTTGAATCCCATAGTGACAAGTATGAAACATGTGGAAATAGAATAGGATGCAATGGAAATATAAGGTAAATAAGCAATAATTAAACTCACAATATTGCAAAATGTAGACATACTTTTGCAGCCCCTGGGGAATTGGTTGGTGGAACAAATAAAATAGAACACAATTTACTAACTTGAAAATTGCAATAAATCTTCCCAAGCCTATAGCATCATAAAATGTGCCTGATGAAAGGACAAATTTGAAATCCCCCCTAAATCAAAAGATGAGACACATGTTAGTATTTTGTGGAGTAGCGATTTGAAGTAAAATTGATGCTTTGAATTATTGTGTGCCTTTAACACTTGGATGGTAAGGTTTATTTGCCTAAGTGTTGTTGTGTAGATGGAAAAAATTAGGTTAACCACACTTATGAAGTTTTATGGTATTTATAATTTTGAGGGATCCCTTATATAGAGTCTCAACAGTGAAGCAAAGGAGTATGCATTGGCTGCTACATTTGTGCACCATCCTATTGGAGAAACCATAGATAAGAAATTCTCTGAAATTATTGCTCCTTGTCGTGTCAAAGCTTGGATGATAAAATTTGAATGTTTTTTACTATATATACAATATTTGTTGTTCCATCTATGTGCATTCTTGGAGATCTAAGTAGTGATGAATTTGAATATGATGTTTCTCAACCAATAGTTCAATCAGAAAAGGCAAATTTATTTGTTATTGGTTCTGTGGTAGAGTTGAAGCTTCTTATCTATGGGAAGTGGGACGATGAAAATGATAGTGTTAATGAAGAGAAAATAATTTTAGAACTTTGGCTTGATGGAGGCAAGGTGACCCTTATACAATGGGAGAATGATTTGACTTTATGGATGAAATTTCATTCTCTAAATACTGAAGATAAACTTCAAGGCCATGTCTCTTCAAGATGCAAGTATGTTTTGAAAGTGCAGCTATGTGTGAGAACGTAACACATATATTTAGTCATTCAATTTATTACATTATTTTTAGTTTTTTTGGACACATTCAAATAATAACGTCTCCTCCATTTATGGGTGTCAATTGTCATTTGGAGTCAGTCCCCAAACACTCTAGACTATTAGTTTGGATGTTTTGAGAGCCTTTGATTGTCTGTATAAATTATTTGTAAGAGTCATTATTTTATTCAATAATAAATTGCAAGTCTTTCCTCTAACAATTTATGATATCAAAGTATTGACAACATATTGTGAGAGTTTAAGATCCAGATGGGTAGACCAAAAAGGAAATCATGACCTACCTCGAGAAAGCTTGAGTGTGGAAATATTGATAGAAGCCACTAGTGAATTGAATAATCCATTAGATTTAGTAAAAAATGCAAACTATAGAAGCTATTTGTAACATTTTTAACCAATGAATAGTCTAGTGAAGAAATCATTGAGACAAGGTGTAGCGATGTTGGAAGGATTTCAAGCCATCTCAAATGTGTATTTGCTTAACTTATTGAATGACATTCCACTAAAATATTCATAAAAATATATCATTTTTAAAGAAGTTGCATGCTAGGAGATCACTCAATAAGCATAAGGAAGTTGTTATCTAAGAAAAAAGATGGTTGTTTCTATGCAGCAAATAAGATGAGCAAGTTCATTGCCATAGGATAAACATGTGTGTACAGGGCCAATAAAATTCACCCCTTTTCTAATCCTATAACTTTAGATTCCATGAGTATCTTCATTCTATTATATCCAAAGCTGGTTGCCTTCATTACATGAAAATATTTTTTGAAAAATAAAGGCATCTGGTATTTCAAATTTGAATTAGAGGAAGAAAATTTAGGAAGGTCCACCTCAAAGGAGATGTGAGTAAGACCACTATGTATGTCAAATTAAAGAGAAAGTATCAAGACTATTGAAAGCAAGCAAGGAGACTCACAAGCCATATAAAACCATCGAGATGCTTAAGAAAGCTCTGATTTATATTTTTCTTTGCTCGAGGCCCTTTGTGAAATTGGAAATATTCTATTTTATGAGCTCATTTGACAAGACATTTTATAGTATTTCCTATTCGATTCATGTTATTCAATAAAAATAATTCATGAGGAACTTGACATCAGATACAAAGCTAATTATGAAGCTCAGGTAGAACATCCCTACAAGCGATGTTGTCTCTTAGCATGCAACTATCATGCTAATCTTTGAACCTATTTTTTTTGCTAGTAAGGCTTGTAATTTTTATTCTAAAAGCAATAAAATAATTTATTTATTAAAAAATTGTCTACTTCCAAATTGTTATTATCAAATGCCCAACTACTTAAAGGGCCAAATTATGCTACTTGGAAAAAAAATGCATACAATATTTTGATTTAAAGGACTGTGGGGGATCATAATAGGGACCACATGAGTTCCCATTGATCTTGATGTACTCAAAAAATATAAACAATCTAATTATAAGACCTTAATGCTAATTATGCTAAGCATCATCATTGATGTGCAACACATATCAGGGACACTGATCAAGCAATGACAACATGGGACAAATTAAAAACTATATATGAGGAAAAAAATTAGATTAAGATCCACCACCTATAGTAAAAACATCAGTCTCACTATGGAGTCTAAAGAAATAGTTGAGGAATTATTACATCGAGTAGCCAAGCTATGAATAGATTTGTTAGCTCTAGGTGAAATGGTAGATGACCAAACATTAGTCCCAATCACCTTACGAGCACTCCCTTCCCAATTAAGAGTGTTCATCATGACATTGAATGTCTCTAAATATAATGTATCATTTAAAGAGCTCATGAACTTGTTTTAGTTTGAGGAAGTCATCAATTTAGCAAAAGATCAATCTCAAGATAAGGCTCTTCAAATAAAGTAGTAACAAGGTGAAAAATCACACAAGGGACCTCAAAAAATATGCTATAGAAATAACAAAAAAAATAATTATCTTGGGATTAGTCACATAATTCAAAGAAGTGGTGTCCCATTTATCATACCAATACCCATGACATAGACAACTACTTATACAATACCCAAAATAAAGGATCTACTAGTAAGCCAAGCACATCAAGGTATGATGATATTTAGAAGTTGAAATGATGGCCCCACTAGTGGAAGTAGAAGGGATATCTCGCTACCCAACAAGTTGATGAATCAGATGAGGTGATACCTGAGAAAGACAAAAATGTAGTAATAGTCTCCCAGACCACAGAACCCATGAAAAATATCTAGTTGATTGACTCGAGTACCACTAAGCACATGATAGGTGATAAGAAGTTATTTGATTCACTAACAGACCAACCCACTGGAGATCAGGTAAGGATCACTGATGATAAGGATTATGTCATAGTAGGAATAGGTCAAGTTGCCATTCCCTTAGGAGTATGAAAATGTACACTGACAAAGGTACTATATGTTCCTAGTTTGACATCCAATATCTTATCAGTCAGTTAGTTGTTGAATCCTCAAGTTAAAGTGGAGTTTCTTATCAAAAATGGTATCAAAACCTACCTAATTTCATGAAAACGTAAAATTATTGCAAAAGATTTTTTGAAAGATAAGTTGGTTACTTTAGATGTAATTTCATCTTCTACATTATTTTTATCTACCTGAATGATAGAATCCCCTACCCTATGGCACTACCATTATGGTCATTTATTAGCTAGATCTTTATACCAATGAAATTCTAAAGGGATGGTACATGGAATTCCCAAGTTACACAGTTCCTTGTCTGTATACCTTGGATTCCTTCTAGGGAAACAACATAGGGATCAATTTAAAGATTAGTATGATGATACTAATCTAAATGTCTCACTACCTACTTCATTCTTAGGATACAATTACTTCCAATTGTTTATGGATGACTAATCTCAAATGATGTGGGTATTTTTCCTAAAAAAGAAGAGTGAGGTCCTCCATCATTTTTAGGTCTTCTATCAGTAGGTTTTGGAGACTAGGCAACCTCTACTTCACCTCTACTTAGATTGAGGGAGAGAATTCACATCAAAAAAAATCTTGGCATTCTTAAACTAGTAAGGAATAAAATAGAATTTGACTACTCCTTACATACCCCAATAGAATGGAATTATTGAATGATGTAATCATATCATGATGGAAATGGCTCACTACATGCTATCAACAACAAAGCTAGAGAAATGCTATTATGTAGAAGTAGTTCAGATAGTTGTGTATCTTCTTAATAGGGAACCAACAAAGATTCTGAAGGACAAAATGCTTGAAGAGGTATGGAGTGGAAAAAATCCTTTTATTTCTCATTTACAAGTATTTGGTTGCATATTATATATGCATGTACCAGATCAAAAGAGGAAGAAAATTGATTCCAAAACACTCTCATGCATCCTATTGGGCTATATCACAATCTCAAAGGCATATCATCTCAAGGATCCTAAGTCAAAGAAAATATATGAAAGTAGAGGTGTGGTATTTAATGAATCATCCTTTGAGATGCATAATGGTGAATCAATACCAACTACCTCCCACTAATTACTTCCTAAGTAAAATGATGAGGAGATTCCTAACCAGGAAGAAGAGTTGCAAGGGGAACTATATGTTGATCTTGAAGATCTAGAACATCCACCAGATATTTTCTCACAACCACTAAGTAGTAATTCAAAACATCAGTAAAGTTCTCATCTGAAGTGGGTACTAGGTACCAAAAGATACGCCCATTCATCTAGAGTCAGAACAAGGAGTTAGACAGGACATGAGGCAAAATTTCACTTATGAGTAAAAATGTTGATAACTTCTAACCTAATAATGTTCATGAAGCTTTAAATCAACCACAATGGAAGAAAGAAATGGATGTTGAGTATGAGTCACTCATGAAGAATTAGAATTGGAAACTAGTTGATCTACCTACAAGAAATAAACTCATAGGCTATAAATAGGTTTTTAAACAAAATACAAGGAAGATGTATCCATTGACAAACATAAATTACAACTTGTATCAAATGGATATTCTTAAAAATAGGTCATTGAATATGAAGAGACCTTTGCACCCATTGTGAAGATCAAGATAATCAGAGTTGTTTCCACATTGGCACCACATAATGTATGGTGAATTGAACAAATGGATGTCAAAAGTGATTTTCTTAATGGTGATCTAAAGGAAGAAGTATACATGACCCAATTAGAAGGATTTGTTGATGAAAAACATCCTAAAAAGGTATATCATCTCATTAAATCACTTTATGGACTAAATCATGCTCCTAGGGTATGGTACACCAAAATAAATGATCACCTTTTTTATCATGGTTTTACTCGTAGCCCCTCAGAATATAACTTATATATAAAGAAGGTAGGAATAGATATTTTCATTATTGTTATATATGTTGATGATCTTGTGATTATTGGAATTTGAAAATATCAGGTTGATATTGTGTAGAATGACCTCAAAATATCCTTCAACATGACCAATTTGGGGCTACTACATTATTGTCTTGGCTTGGAGATGTGGCAGAAACCAGATCATATTTTTATCTCCCAAATCAAATATGCCAAGACACTCCTAGAAAAGTATATAATGTTATATTTTAAGCCACTTTCAACACCGATGGATAACATTTTATAACTCTCTCAATTTCAAGACTCACCTTAAGTGGATGGAACTCTCTATAGACAACTCATTGGGAGTCTCATCTACTTGACCTACAATAGATGAAATATATGTTTTGTTGTGGGATATCTATCTAGATTCATGAAAAAACCAAAGAAATGTCATTGGGTTGAAGCAAATCATGTTTTAAAATATGTCTAAGGTACAATTGATTATGGTCTAGAATACAAGAATAATAGTCAATTCTTCTTATATGGATACACTGACTTAGACTATGATGGATCCATTGATGATATAGAGTCAACATCAAGATACATATTTCATCTTGGATTTAGACCAATCATGTAAATCAATATGAAGTAAATTGGTGTTTCTCTTTCATCCACTAAGGTAGAGTATCATACCACACGTCGAGATGTGTATGAGGTGATATGGTTACATTGCATACTGGTTGATATGGGCTCTATTGAAAATGAACCACCCATCATTCATTGTGATAATCAAAGTGTGTTAAAGATAGTGAAAAATATAGTTTAGCATGAAATGAAAAATCATATAGAAGTTGAATGTCACTACATTTGAGATCTAGTTTTAAACCACCACATCTAACTCCAGTATTGCCAGACAGATGCACAGATAGTAGATATACTCACCAAACCCCTTGGAAAGGTTAAATTTGAGTTGTTTAGGGAGTACATTTGTAAAAATAATGTAATAAAGGGGGGAATGATAGCACAAATATGTGTGATAGAGTAAGACATATATTTATTAGTTCATTTTATTACATTATTTTTAGTTTTTACTGCACACCTCTAGATAATAATACCTCTTCCATTTACAGGTGTCAGTTGTCATTTGGAGTCAGTCCTTGAACTCACCAGACTATCAATTTAGATGTTTCAAGAGCTTTTGATTGACTGTATAAATTCTCTATAAGAATCATTGTTTTATTCAATAATAAATTGTGAGTCTTTCCTCTAACATGTTTCACGTTCTTTATTGAAGAATGAAAGTCTAAACACAATCGAGGAAGGACTTGGAGTTGAATTTTATGACAAGTTTATAGCCTTGGTGTAATTTTATCTTGATGGGGACTTTCACATCTTTGTAGCCTTGGAGTGAAACATTAAATGCTATTTTCATGTTATGTTTTATATTTAAGGTGTTCAAACAACATTGTTGTGCTAGAAGGCCCAGTCTAGAGGAAAATGGAGAAGCAAATGATGTCCAAAGAAAGGGTTGGATTCTAATAATATATTCTACAGGTTATATTTATATTCAAGGTTGGAATGGAACAAAATTCAAATCAAATGGTGGTCTTTGGGAGATTTCATAGAGGAATGCAAGTTTGTATTTTTTCAAATGTGCAATTAACAAATGTCAAGCCAATGTCCACTATCCATTAGTCAAACATAATGTGAAAAGTCAGAGTGGATATTTTCAACCCTATTGAAATGTTGCATTTTTTTAAATTTTAAATTGCACTTCAAGTTCCCAAGTCCACATTGATACTTTTTGGTGGAAGTACAACTCCAGATTTTAAGTTAAAAATTTTCAAATTACAAATGTGCATCTGACTTCTGAATTTCCACCAACTTGCAAAGTTGTAGTTGGGGTCAAAAATATCAGCATTCAAAGGAGGTGAAAAATTGCAAATGGGACCCAAAGTTCCATATAAGGAAAAATGGATTAAAATAATGCACTTAAGCATTATAGATTTGACTTCAAGACTAAAAAGGTAAAATGGAATAAAGAAAAGGCACGTTTAATTGAGAAGGTGAAAAAAGTAAAACATGAGCTAAGTATTACACTATATCATGTTCACTTATTTTGAATACCTCCATGGAAGAAAATGTTGTAGGGTTTGTGATGCAAAGGTGGGCCATTCTAAGCATATTTTACAAATGGCCAGGGCTCCTTCTTCACTTCTATCGTACAATGTAATCTAATACAATCATTACAAGGTAAGGGGTGTACTTTAGCCTACACAAGGAGAATGGTAGTTATCTCAAAGTTTTTATGAAAATGATTAGTTGAAAGCATGGCCAAGTGGTTACAAAGAGGATAAGGAGTTTATTTTTCTCTCAAGGGAATATTTTCCCTCAAGCCCAAGTGTTGTGGATTTCTAGCCAAGGAGATCAAGGGTTTGTTACTGAATTATCATCATTATATCAATTTGTAATTTATTCAATGATTCCCTTGTAAGCAAGACATTCCATGCATGACAAAGGGCATCTTCTATCTGAAGTATATTCTAGGAATATTTGGGGTGAGAAATTTGTATAAAATAAAGGCTTTTCCTCTTTTCAAAGGTTGTTTTTGGTTTTCTTAGGTCTTAGGCCCTTTCAAATTTTTGAGATTATTGTTGTGTTTTTGTCTCTCTTTTTAAGATGGTTGCAGTTGTATATCCATTAGCAAGCTCTGAGAGCATTGTATATGTCTTCTTTGTTCAATAGCAATCTCATTATGCTTTTCCCCCATGACAAAATTTTTAAACATTGGTGTATATATGATTTATATTTAAAATAATAGAAAATAGTTCTAATTTATACTCTTTCCTATTAATGAAATGTAATAATATATTCTACATGTTTTTTTGATTGGATATCTATTTTTATTATTAGTGATGGTAGTTATTTTTGGCATAGATCTAGGTTATAAATAGATTTTTTTATGTATTATCATTTGAAAATGTGTTTTTGATAACCTTTTAAGGACATCCTAAGTTTATGTATTTTATAGGATAAATCATTTGAATATATACTTGCAGTGTATGATTAAGGGTTTAAAAAAATCATCTGAATATTTTCATTGTATTAGCACCAATGGATGTAACTCATTCCTGATAATTTCCTTACCTTGTCTTTAAATTTTATACATATTTCAAAATGAATTATGCCATGCCTATTAAAGGAGTTCTTACTATTTGAAAACCACCACACCACTATTTAATATACCTAAATCATCCTACCCTATCCTACCCTGCAAATAATACACCTTGTTGATTATTCTGAGTATTATCTTCTTACAAATGTCTAAGTGTTACAAATATGAAATGTGTCTATGTTTTGTTCTTTGAATACCAATATTAAAATCTCCCATTTGGCCATGGGTTGTTGAAAATTTATTTAAAATGAATGTTTCAATCATATTTACATCTGCGTTTAGTAGCTTATGTCTAGCCTAAAGTATTTTTCCAATGCTTGTGACAACTCTTCCCCAGTGGATTGTGCAAACTTGGTAATGTTCTGGTCTAATTTGTATTTTTTATGTGCCAATAATCCCCATGGATATTTAACTATAGCCTCTATATGAGCAATCAATGTCATATGTCTTCTCACCTTGGTTTAGGAAGAGCCAACATTTTTAGAGAACTAACCATACCCTTTGTCATTTTGTTCTAGTCATTATCTACATTCAATATATCCTAATGTTAAACCCTTCCCTAACTATAGTGACATAATTATAGGTTTTTCATATTTATTTATCATGTTACCCAAGTGTGAAAGGATGAGTGAAGAGGTGTACAACTTGGATCCAATAGGTTATATGAGCATGAAGTCCCAATAGTTTTTTTATATTGATTTAGAAAAATAACAAGTTATTTTGGCTCTTATTGATAAAAAATAATTGATGCCTATCAATTATATTAGTACAAAAGTTTATATGAATATTAAGGGTCTTGTTAGGAGATTATTTTGTTGAGATAATATGTTGCATCTATCATGCAATATTTTATTCTTGGATTTTAAATAAGTTAGTCTTAATATTGACCCCATTACATCGTATGGTTTGGACATTAGCTTTAGTGCATTCATTTTGTGATTTATAGTGACAAATTTCAAATTGATTAAGAATTATAATATATTATTCTATAGGATTAATGATGAGTCCATTGTGTGAAAGGATAATTAAAAAATTATATAAAATACTGTTGGTAAAATAGATTAGCTTGTATGTTATCTAAAATGAGTATGTAACTTAAATGACATAATGGTTAGTTATTTAATTATGGATTAAGATGTACTTATTAAGTATAAATAGTTTTATAATGTTTTGTAATATCACCATTGATCATTTAAGGTAAATGTGTATGTCATAATTCATATTTTAGGTTATTGGTGATCCAATCAATAACTAAGGTAAAGGCAATGTAGGTTGTAAATAAATTCATGAGGTATTCACATGCAGAATCTAAGTATGGTTGTTGAAACTCAAAAATAATGTTAAAATGACTAAATACTTATTGGAATAAACCAAAAAAATATATCCCTAATAATCCTTTAAGTTTTTTTACTTATGCATAACACTTCTCTGTAGTACGCATGTATTGTAATTTATTTGCACATGAATTTTTGGCTTAAGGGAATGACTAATTATGTCATTTTATAACTTGGAGGATAATGTGTGAATTCTTGCATGATGATTTTTAATAAGATCATGTGTAATTTTATGGTGTTTTCATGCACTTTAAAATTAGGAAGGTAAAGCATCAACCTCACTTTACTTCATCTTAACATACAATCGAATGCTCTAATTATATAAGAGCCATACCATAACAAAAAAATGAGAAGAGTAATAGTTAGATGAACATAGTTACAGAAATTAAAATCATTTAAAATAATGCAAAAACTCGATACATCTATAAATTAAGTTTTTGAATACATTGGTGGAGTGATATGGGATTTAGGAGGAGACTCATCATAAAACCTACTTAAACATGTTTAAGAGGGTTACGAAAAGAAGTTAATAATAAATGAAGAAGGAATGAAGTTATAATGCATTAAAGGAAAATGAAATAAAATAATATGATGATATTCAATGTATAACTATAATATAAATATTTTATTATGCCAAGTTATTTACAATATCTAAGAGATCAAATTTATGGTGTCTATGTGATCCCTAACTTCATTTCTTGTTTACTGTTGACCAATTTTGCCCACTAGCAAAATCATGGTCAACTCCTCCCTTTCCTATTCGAAAAGCAATCATTTCCGGGCTACACAATTCAATGCCAGTGTTTCTCTGCTTTTTTCAACACGATTGGTTCAGTGATTTGGTTCAAGACATAAAGTTCAAACGCCCTAGTGGAGGGTCGGCACTTCAAATGAAAAGGACCCAGGTAAGTTTAGTTTGGTTCGAAGTCCAAAGTTCAATTCATTTGAAATTGACTAAGTCTAGGTCCCGAATTCCTTCGGGCATGGCTTAACACAAAGGCAAAGGGAAAGGGCAGTCTTCAAGTCAAAAACCCTTTCGGAGGGCAAGCACTTAACATTTGCATGGAAGGATCAGGTGAGTCCAAAGCTTATATTGATCAAAATAGACAATCCTGAATTCCTTCAGACTTTTTGCCCGAAGGAATTCCTTTAGACAAATAGTCCAAAGGAAATCGAGTGCACTTCAAATACAATGCAAAGGCCCGGCAGCAGTCCGAAGTCTGTGCAGACTGTCCAAGGTAAAAAGTGACCTGCTGAGGTGTTAAAGAAAAGGCAAAGCCACAAAAGTTAACATGGATCTGACTGCCAACAAGCGTGAGAACGTCGATGAAGTCGTCAAAGTTTAACGAATGAATAACCGTTTGTGTTCAAAACAAATAAGTGCTAACCGGAAAGAGCCAGAAATGCAGCAACCTGCTAAAAGTTTGCCCATGGGGGCCGAACAAGCCAGATAGAGACAAAATTGAGAAAAGGACAAGAAGACATTCATGAAATGAGCAAGCAGTTAAGTCCAAGTGGCGCCAATTTGAGAAGCGACTTTGGCAAGTGAAATAGTGCCAGCGAATTGATCATTTGGAATGATAGCAGCCAGCAGTGCAACCGATTTCTCTGTTTCACATTAAATTGGAAGGCAAACCGTGTAAGTCACCCAAGCAAGAAATGCAAATTTCAAGCAGACAAATGAACGGCTCATTAATATTTTGAGCGACTTGTTTCTTTTCATGAAGGGACACATATGCTACTTGTAAAAGAGGGAGTGCCAAATGGGCCTCTTCGCTTCCTATATATATTCGGAACTTGTTCATTTGTAATCATCTTCCACATTTTGTAAAGGGCGCAGCTCTGCAAAAATTTCACCTGGATCAATACAAATGCAATTTTTTACCTTCATTTTGGATAGACATTTATGTGTATGCGTTGAATGTTTGCTTGTGTCTAGTCATTGTCTTTTGATGCTCTCACAGGTTCAACACCAACAGACTTGTTGTCTACAAGGTGCCATTGTTGCAGGTAACAGGAGAAGAGCAGTATTTGGGAGTGAAGGAGCAGAAGAAATTACTTCATAAGTGTGTGTTTCATAGCACCTTAGGTGATCTCTGTTCTGGATTTTCCATTGAAGCCTCCCTGCTAGTTTCTTGCAGCCTGGTCCTTCTGCCAAGTGCGTAGTGTATGTATGCATTTGTTTGATTCTGAGAGTGGATGTGTGAAGGTCAACCTTTATTTTGGTGCATCGCCTCTTTTAGAGTAGGTAGTTTGTTTTCTATGCATTTCTTCTCCCTTTTCATCCCCCCCCTATATAATATATATACATGTTAACTTTTGCTGGAAACAACACGATGCATCAAAGGGAGCTAGCCCTTATCTAGAGACTCTCTCCTCCAGCTTCGCCGGTCCCTCAGGCGAGAGGAGAGTTTCCATGTTATGAGGAGAAGGTAGGAACCTGTTTTCCTGCCATTGGGTGCACTTTCCAACATCAACATTTACATAACTAAATAATATTATGGAAGAGTAAAATAATATACAATGGATATAGATCAATAAATGGTTTAAATATCAATAGATTTGGTAACAAACTCTTCAAAACCAATGAATTTTTTGACATCACTTAAAAGCTTTATTGATGATCTAGGGTCTATAATACTTACAATGCAAGAGTTGTGTTATGGCAGAAAAGTGGATTTAAATATTAATAATTGGAATGTAGGTGTGGAACCTAATTATTATGTTGTTTATGTTATTACCAATATGGATATATAATAATGGTAAACTTTGGTAATTTCTAGTGACCGAAATCCTCCTAGATTAATCACCCCTCCTTGATGAGGAATTTTACCAATTGCATGAAATTAAGATAAGAGGTGTAGAAATAAATTTGAAACTTAAAACTTTGTAAACTATTTTTCAAATGAAGGTACTTAACATGCTTTGATGATCTAAGTGATGGGGATCTCTTTTAAACTGGTCAGTTTAACCTAATAATTAATGACTTGATATGATTGCACTAGGATGCTACAATTTGGATTGATCTCTATCTACTGAAGAGTCTTTCTAGTATCTCAAGTATCCAACATAGGTTGAAAGTAATGGTATAATAGATATGCATTGACACTTAAATGCAACCCAAGATAAGAAGGTACATATTAAACTCAAAATGTTTAAATCCTACTTAAGTGGTGATGGTATAGGTCCCATATTGAAGTGAATGAAGATTTCAATATGGTCCTATTATTACTCCCTTTTAGAAGCATATTTTAACTTGATAACAAACTTGGAAAGTATGTCATTCCTTATGATTTTCATGGCGTTTATTGTATTTCACATTGTCTTATTGCATAGAGATTTTCACTTGCAACTAAATGTGTTTAATGTGCTCAATAAGTTAAACATATTTTTTAACCGATTTATGATTTGAAGGAGGTTCTTGTTTTTTATAGGTAAATAAGTTATGTTATTTTGATGGGTTTCGACTAGAAACATAAGCAGACCTGAAAAGGGCTATGTGCAATAGAGTTTTACAAAGATCTATAGTGACTATGCTGAAGAAAAGTAGCATTTCATCCCAAATTCATTTATTATTTTAATTGTATAGTGTTATAAGGTACACTATGATACTATTTACCAGTTTCATTTATCCATCAGTTTGTGAATGAAAGGTGATAAATGTGTTCATCTTTGTGACTAGCATAGACCAATGTGCTTTAAAAAACTAAATCAATAACCTTATATCCATAACATATAGAATGGTTTACATAATTGAAAATGGAATGGTTTATATATGCTAAAAATATTGTTGAACTATTACCATAGGTTATCTTTAT